>VDFB02031712.1:0-18045 GCA_007258455.2 Sequoia sempervirens | reverse complement strand
TCTTCAGCCAATTGTTTATCCGGTAGGTTCTTGAGGTGGGCACGAAGATGTTCAATAGTTGTAGGAATATTGTCTTCGACTTTTCTTTTGATGAATATTGATGCAGTTGCTTGGCTACGATGTCTCATCATAAGATTTAGCAGGAAGTATCTAAACCGTGGATGTTGGCCAAATCTATTATCATGATATCGCATAAGATGCAAGGCATACTCATGTAGTTGCACTTCCCTAGCTCGAGGTTGCATAGGTAGTTCATTTCCATTTGGAAAAAGTGTGGGGAATGCCATGTCAAAAAGCCCCTTAGTAGTGTACTCATTTATGGGATTTGAACTTATGTTGGGCCAATGAATGATGGTATCATTCTCATTTTCTATTTGTAAAGATTCCTTAATGATTTGCAACTCACGACGTTTATTTGGTAGGCTTACCACAAATGATGTTGAATATTCCATTCCACTTTCTAGATCATCTTCATTATTAGTAGCTTCATTGTCTTTTGTTATGGGTTCTTCATTGTCGCTTTGAATTATATGAAGCATTTCTGAAATGTCTGTAGTACAATCAAGGAGTAGGGACAATGCATCAGCATTGATCTGAACATCTTGGTAGTATGGATCGTATTGTATTTTGTAGGCCAATGCATTGTGAACGCGACTTCTACTAACATAGCAATCGTAATGCCTCCCATGTGTATGAGTTCTTCGAACAATTAATAAGTCCAAGTCTTTAATTTTACGCGGCAAAGACTTAGTTATTGTTGTGATATCTTGTGGGAAGCTAATTGTGTGGCCACTATATTTGTATTGTCCGCCATGAGCATGGGTAACTTGCAATATTGGATTGACACGTGCAATTAGCATCTCTTCAACCTGAATGAGAATGCGCAAAACATGTGGTTGTTCACCTGGGTCCATATTATTACTCGAAGAGAATCGATGTATGCCTTTCTTTGAGCTACATCTTTTACATGTATGATTGTTGTTTGATGAACAAAGATGCATACCGGGATACCGCTCCCTACATATAGAACATGTGTGTAGGTTTGACAATGCATCTATTCTTTGGCAAAAAAAATTAGATGCCTCCATAAAGTTGGCTGACCAGCTCATTCCCTTGTTATTTGGACTCGTGTTTTGAGGCATTTTTGTTGGGAGTTGTGTTTCATTTTGTTTACTGTTTCCATGTTCTAGATTTGAACTAATTGATACAGTGGGAATATATGTACTTGTAGAAGCTTGTGTGTGGTCAGGTATTGGCTTATCTGGTGTTTCTAGTAAGCGCTGGGTTCGTTGCATGCTACGACGAATACTTATTTCTTCTCTATGACGGGCATAATACAAGCGACTTCTCTTACGAGATTCCAGGGCTTTGTTTTTACTATTGGCTACTTGGCTTTCTAATTCTTCCATAGTGGAGTCCATCATCTAGAATATAAACAAAAGATAAAATAAATATAAACAAAGAAAATGTGTATATTGCAACACCAGTAAAATGTGAAAATTACAAAATACATTTTTCTTGACTTATATGTTAGAGCAATATGATAAAAATGAAAACATATGTACGTATGAAAAAAATATGTTAAAGTGTGAATGTTCCAGTTGTGAAAAGTTCATGTGCATTTTGCTTTTTATTTATAGTAAACATATAAATCAAGTTTTGAAGGGATCCTAAAACCCTATACAAGGAAAATTCTCAATCGTATAGTGATTGGGGCAAAAAAGAGCACAAGCAGGCAGGGGAAAATAGACAAGAGTGGACAATTACAATCTTGTGATAGTTTACTTTTCAAAAACATTGCACATGTTAGCAATTTGATTTAATAAAAGATTGCTTTCATTTGCGAAATCAATTGTGCCAACTTCTAAGACTGTTGATTTCAATCGTGATTCATTATTGTAGGTTTCATTTCTACTTGTCAGAGTGAATAGAAATTGTTTACATAGTACATTGTGAATCACCTCTTCACTATTTTCTGTAGCATCTTGCTTGAACTGCAGCATGTATAGTTCCTTCGCAGGCATGCCAATGAGTTTAGTTGCTTCTTCTTCAAAAGCAATTGCCCATAGAGTGCTCGTGTGATCTTGAAGTTTAATTTGAAGAACGTATCGATAATCACAATCTTGAAAGGTAGCTTGACACTTTGAACAATACCATTTTCCGTCATCACTTTGTAGAGCTCTTTTCTTACATTGTTTCCCCTCGGTCTTAATGGGGCAAGCTGGATAACATAATGAATTCGATTTGATAAATACTATTGTTGCTTTTACAATGCACTGGAGGGGTTTTGTTGTATCTGAAGACTCTTCTACGACGTTGGAAATGGTTTTCCGTGTGAGAAGTAGGGGCGCATCTAGAAGGTTTGTTGTGGATGTGAGAAAACCATTCCCATCTTGTGCAAACCAAGCCTGTAGTTGTGTTGTTTCTTCGATTTCAGGGTTAATAAACAACTGGGTGGTAACTAAAGTGCTCACAACCTTACCATTATATTCTGTAATGCGACCATTTTTAATGGCAAGTACAGGCGACTTTTGTGCATGGTATAGTTCCTGGAGCTGTGCACCTTCCTTTTGAGTCACTCGTCCCCACAAAGTCACATTTATAGTGAAGGTAGACATGTCTAGCAACTTGAGGCTCCTCCTAAGAACCTTTGTGCCATCTCTTCTTCTTATTGTAGAGGTAGGGTCCACACATATAACAATTCCTACTACATCAATTAAAGAATTGTTATTTGTATTCAGGATCTCATTAATGGGCATGAAAGAAAACTGATGTGTTGGAATTAAGTGATCATCATCAGTAAGAGTGACCTTTGAATCATCCATCAAAGTGATTTCCATTTGACTATTCAACTTATTGTAAAACTTATTAGCAGCTTTGATGGTCCCGCCAGAGATTGTATATACAGACCCAATGTGAACATTTTTGTAATGGAGGTCTGCAACTTCATTAAAGCAAGTCACACGCACTTCAGTGTTCTCACTGTCTACAATATCAAAGCTGAAAACTTGCCCGGTCCCTTTCTTTGTGTCAAATTGGTGGATCTCTTTTTTCATAGTTACACGACCTTTTATTGTCCACCTTGTCTGAAATGGATTCAAACTTTTAATAGGAGTGATAGTTGAGGTATCACTTTTCATGCGCAACGATGCATGTATCCCAAACATAATTTTTTTGGGGGTTGGTTGCATAGATGTGCCACTCTCATCAACATTTGTGGATGAATTAGATGAAACCGCTATTGTTTCATGTATAGGTTGCTCTGGTTCTTTGAAGAGGAAGGTGGGATCCCCAATGACATCATGTTGTGTGTATGCAATCTCCAATTTAGAGATTACAATAAACCTATATGTAAATAAAGCAAAATGCACTTTTAGTAATGCATAGTAACAAATAGAGATGGACATGTTCAATTTTAGAACAACATTGGAGTGGTTGGCTCACCTTGAGTTACAAATAGTAGGGCATGTGTACCTTGTGAGCTGTACGATAGAACCCTTTTGAATTTTCTCTGAAGTTAAAAAGTGGTTATACTTTCTTGGCAAGATTGCTTTTTGAAGATGCAATCCATCAGACAAATCTAATCTGTATCTAATGGTAGATTCATCGCCATGGCCAAATGTTGAAATATTGAAGACTTGGAGATGTGGATATATGTCTTTGGTGCTAGTGTTTATCAATGTGATTGCATTTTGTGTCAAAGAGCTAGACATAGCCAAAGGGAGGTGAAGTAGCCCTATAAAACCCAATGAGTTGATAAGTATAGTCTGGTTTATAAGTAAAAATATACAAATTGAAAGCTGGATTCTTTTATAAAAGTGCAAAGCAAAACAAAGCATGCAATTTTCCTTATATATAAAATGGATTAAGTATTTAAAAAAGGAGATGTGTGCACCATAAAGGTTCCTTGGTTTTATTATCCTTGCTAGAAAGAATGCTTAAATACACATAAAAGCATCAAATACAATTTATAGAGTGAAGGTGATTGAAAATAACCAAGAGGAGGAAAACAGACCTGTAGGTAATGACTGTATTGTAGTTGGTACAAGGATTTATTTGGCTGAAACAAATTTGATCCTGTGGATGAAAGGAAGCGCAAAAAAGTTAGTGAGCACAAGTCATTCATAAAACAAACAAATGGTTTAGTTAATTATTGTCTTGATGCAGGATAGTCAGTCGAAATATTTTTTTTAAAGGAAAGACGAGTTTCAATGATAAGTAATTGACATTCTATTAGTTAAAAAGTCTGAAATTTGAAATGAATAATGGGTCTAGCTAAATTTGATTGTAATGGAAATAAGGGTTAGAAAATTCGATAAGCCATTGAAAACTTATGTGTAAGGGTGTCAAATACTAATTAACAAATTAGATGTATACATTTTAATAGAAAACTCCAACATGTTTTATTTGTGTGTATGTATTAAGAGAGGAAAAAAACACATGCATACCTACAATAAAAGAAAGTAGTTGTTTGTTTGTTTTGTAGAAATGAAACATTGTTGGCACTCAACGTCATTAAGTGTAAAAATGAAGAATGGAAGGAAAGTAACAATAATTTACAACTAAAAAAGTTACAAGTGCAAATCAAATGCAATGATAGTTAATAAAGGCCATAATTCTATTAGAAAATCACATACAATTTACATAGATATGGATTAGATACAAAATACATAGTAGAGAAGGACTTTTGCAATGCAGCTCTAGTGCAAGGCAAACAGTTGTGTTTGTACAAGGAAATAGATATGGATTAGATACAAAATACATCGTAGCGAATGACTTTTGCAATGCAACTCTAGTGCAAGGCAAACGGTCATGTTTGTACAAGGAAAAGATCATTTATCATAGGAACTTCCACCCAAAAAGTACAAGATATACATAGTTGGTAGTACTCGTATACACTAAACAAAACTTGATGACATATGACATATGTGAAACAAAATTATTTCCAAACATTGTGCAAATAGCTCAAAAATGCAAGTTGGATGTATGGAGCGCCGCCCTGTCTGTAGTGAGCATCAGTGCACATTTCGCGTAGAAAAGTGCAAAATGAAGCCAATGTATCACAAGTCCTATGGACGTCTTCAAGTGTTCTTTCCATTGAATATATCTCATCGCCTTGCACATTATGTATATATGGAACAAGCTGTTCCATTTTCTGTACAATATCAAAGCAATTGGTGGTGATTTCACATGCAAATTTGTGAATGGCCGTTGGAGGAGGCCCATCCGAATTCGTAGAGGGAGGTGAGCCAAGTGGGGTGTAGGATGAGCTGTCACTACTGGATACGTCAATGATGCCATCAAGTTGTCCAAGGTTTGCCATTCCTAAATTAAAAAAAAATGAGATTGTACCTAGTGTTAACTAATAGCAATACGTACAAAAAAAACATTCCAAAGAAACATATAATAAAGCGTATCTTACATTTAATTAATTCCAATTATAATTAACTATAATTTTAAGACAAAGATTATAGATCTATCTAATCCGAAAAAATCTTGAAAATTTTCTTATAATTTAAATATATAATTTTTCACGATATTTGTTTTCATTATTTTTAGAATTCATATATAGAAATCCAAATCATTTATAACTATTTATCAAAACTTATATGTATCAAAATTCTAATTAAATATCATTATTGTATTTATTGAATTTTCACATTTATTTAACACTTCACCCAAATAATTACTAAACATTGAAAAGTCAAATCCTAATAGTATGAAATGATTTTTGAGAAGGTAAAAAACATCAGTAATAACATTTAAGAGAAATTTACATATACAAAGTTAATAGGGTAAGAGGAAATAGAATTGAATAAACCTTTTAAATTACTCTCATTTTAACTCATATGGTTAATAAAACATTGTTCATATTATTTCTTATTTACTGTAAAGTTAAGTAAGAAAATTGAACATGAAAAAACTATTTAAACCACTCTTAGTTCAAAATTACTAAACATGTAAAATCACTACAAATAACAATTTAATTGTGTATTTATTAATATTATAACTAATACTAATGTTTACTGTATTATTAATCTTTCTCTTGATTTAAACTTTTTTTTCTTTACAACATTGACATCACCCTATTACTCTTGTTATTAAAGCAATATTTAAAAAAAAATTCATAACGATTCCTTATTATTTCACTTTAATGTTGTCTTACTTTTATTACTAATAATATTACCAATCTTACCCTTTCATACAAATATTATTAATATTCAAGGATATGGCTGCTAAAAAAAACAACTTATAATATATTTAGTTTCATAGATTTGAATCTGAATTTTTCTGGGTAGAGAAATCCATTAATAATGCACACGTTTGATAAAGTAGTATTATAATTTTCACTTAACTTGGAGTTGTTCCTAAGATACATAATATTAAGTGGGAGTGAAACAAATCATATCATTGTGTTTCCAACATATACATTGACCATAAACTATAATGTCAACAGTGTACAGTAATCATAAGACATGTAAATCAGAGACTGGAGTTCATATCTCTTTAGACTAAATTGCAACAAGAAAACAGCGCCAGAGTACTAACCCAGAATGCAGTCCCAAGTCCAAAATCAAGAAATTTATGTGCTCTGAGGTCAGAAGAAACAAGAATCAAACTATATTTCAACAAATCTAATGTAGCTTTCCTTAATATTTATTGAGCTAATTCTGCAATTCTTTCTATCTTTATTGTTTGATCCTGATGATTTATCACAACTAAAAATTCTAACTATTTTCATTTACTGCGACATAATCAAAACAAAAACACCAGATTATAGAAGATAATGTGCTACAAAAAAGGAGAAAATCATTTTGCAAAACAGAGATTGTTCCAACTGAGCTTGCAAGGGATACTCCAAGACTTCTTCTCTCACAAGCCAGACAGAATAAATATATTTGCCATTTGGAGCTTCCAGATTTTTCAGTGACTTCAGGTCATTTGGGTCAGAAAGAAGGATGCCGAGCAAGATGCTCCTAAGTTAGCCTTAGACAAGGTTTGAAATTTAAATATTTAAGTTCCTTATTTCCTTATTTAATTGCCATATCTTTGCTTGCCCTAATTATTTTATTCTATGCACACTCAAAAAGGTCTTTTGTGCTATAGATTTATGGGAGTATCTTACATTCATGCACATCTGTGATGAGTATGACATTAGCAATAACCTGCCGTAGTTGAGTGGCTTATGCTTACTAAGCCTTCCCAACAATTACGGGTGTCTAATTTTCTTGACACTCTAACATTCTGTGTGGACATGGTGAGTCCTTATGGTCTTACATTGGGTTTTTTTGAGAATTATATTGTATTAACTAAAAATGCAAAAAGTTTAGGTAGGTGCATTTTTGGATCAGATTCATAGAAGCATTAGGCTGTCCATTGAACAGATACGAAGTTTGAGGTGAGAATGATTGTATTGGATTAGTTGATTGGTTGGTCACTTATTATGCTTCATGAAGTTACAAATCTAAATCAATCAAACTGGTGAAACAAAACAAGACTACAGTAAATTGCACATACAAACTCCCTGAATATTGAAAATAGTGTCCAGGGCACATGCTCTGCCACAGAATTGGCATCTATATCTGAACAAGCCTGCAGTAAATTGCACACACAAACTCCCTGATACTTCTATACGTATTAGCAAGATGAGATGAACCAAAAACTCTGTGTTTTGTCACTTCCCTTACCTAGAAAATTGAGCTTTATCTTGTATAATTTAGAAGATGGCAGACATTCAATTCAATTGGAAAATATGGATCTATAACTATTAGGCATTGATAGTAAATATCTATGATCATTTAATTTGATACTAAAATTCAAAACCAATGCATTCAGTTAATAGATAACAACAAAATTGATTTAGAATGAAATAAAACAGAGCAAAAAATGATAAATTCTAATTAAATAATTAAATAATTGAATTTATCAATATGATAACACTTAATACCCTAGCTTAAGTCTCTTTTTTAGTAGAAACTTCTCTTACTCGACTATATGCCTGTGAATAATGTCAATCAAATAGCTTTACATGTCACAACTCAGGTTCAACTTCAAACATTTAAATTTGCAATATTGAGGGACTCGTTGCTGTGAAAGGCTCCATTCCCCTATTACTTGTGGGATGGTTTATAAATATCCTAACACCTCAGTTGGACAATTAATCCTGTAATTGATGGTAGACCAAAAGAGCAGAAGGGAACCCCGTGGTCTGCTGACAAAGCAAAGCAAATGCCATTCCAAATTCAAGTACTTCTGGAAAGCTTACCATGTTAATCCTTGATGAATTTGGAAAAATACAAACCCTTGAAGTTAAGCTTCTAACCTTTGGTGTACAATTGTTATGGTCTGAGCAGCAGTTGAGTATTACAATTTGCATATTAAGAGATAGGGTAAATCCACTTAAGGTGCAAGTCCTACTCAAATTATAGCAGAACATAAAATCCCTGAGGTGGTTTCCAAATGAAAGTGTTTTAAGCTTGATTGACCATTCCCCACTGACTGAATGGCATTTGAGTGTTATAATTTATCTATTAGAAAAAGGGAACAAATCAGAATATCTATAAACCCATATTCTAACATCAATTTAAACGCATCCAATTGCCTCGCCTATTAGATTTACAATTCAATTGCTGCACTAAAAAAAACATCAATGACATCAACAACATTATCTACATCTACATGATTGCTTGCTGCCTGCCAGTTGTTTGCACAAACATAAAGCTAGTCATTTTCGAAGGTTGACCTGGGAGACAGCCTTTTACAAGTATTCTTATATACAATTTGAATATGCAAGATAATAAGATTTATTTACTGTATTTTATATTTATCTACTGTATTAAATTGAATGGCAGTTCATAAAAGGTGCAGTCTTCTGATTGAGTACACATAGTCAGCACAGAGAAGAAAAGTGGACAAACCTGGAAGACAGCAGTCAAAAGATTTTATCAAAGGTTGTCAAGTGTATGAGAAAAACAAAGGAAGTTAAAGTAAATAATGATTATTTTACCCAGGTAAAGATAGAAGACATACACCAATGGCAGTCCCTACAGATGCAAAGGATAGTGATCATGCAATCATCACAAGAGTAAAAACTTGAGATGGCTAATGCCAAGAGATTAGGGCAGATCATACAGTGTTATCAAGAGTTGACAGTGAGTAGCTTAAGAAGACACAGCAGATGGAAAAGAGCAGTCATAGTCATGAACAAAGCAGCCAGTGAAAGATTATGACAGTCATACCAAGCCAACAAAAATATCTAGAATATGATGCATTTTAATGTTCTCAATGACTGTGCATGAGTTGAGAGGACAGTCATCAGAGTTTTGATGAGTAAATTTCAGTGACATGACAAATGTGCCAAGTGACAACAATAGATCACCTTATAATCTATTGAGGAATGCAGGGATGTGAGCATTAATGAACCAAAATGTTAGTTTTGCTGATTGTGGATGGAAATGACTTATAAAAGTTTTGATAGAAGTTAGGATAAAAAAGTTGCAAATATATGACATCTATGTTAGATTTCAACCCTTAGTTCAAATCTAAAAACAAATGTAGAAATTGGAATTCCAAACAGAAAGGTGCTGTCTGTATTGTTAAGGGTGAATCCAACCAAAAATTACTTTTCAAGCATTTAAGAATGTGTATTCAGGAAATGTCAGGGATCCAGGAGGAAACAAATGTCATGATTTATAATGAGGTAGGATTGAGGCCATCAAATTGTAACAACTGATGTATTTAAACAGGGATGCAAAATAAAATTAAAATTGTCAGTCCTGTCTATTTTGTGTGCTTTACAATATCAACTGCAACTATGAGCCAAATCATGCTATTCTAAACAAAACAAAACAAAATGTCAAACAATCCAATTTTATTCTGCAATGTCTCAGTTTTGTCTATTTTGTGTGCAGCAGATAAGTAAGAGAAAGAATTTTAAAGTCTTAAGGCCAAAGTGGTCTACAGAACAATCCAAAGTGCATTTACTTGATAAATGGCTGCTTTTATAACTCTTCAGTTCGAAACTAAATTCCCCAAGCTTGCTTTGATTTGAGATATCATGTTCTAGGTTGTAATTGCATATCTATGTTATTGTATTCTATATCATTGCAATATCAACCGTGAATATTATTAGTCAAAATCTATTAAAACATTCTCAATTTCTCTGTTTTTAATTACAAAGCAGTAAAAATTTAAAGCAAAGCAGTTTTATATTCTAAAAAGCTGATTAGTAACTTTCTAGTTGTCACTCAATAGCCAGTGAAGTTTTTTCCTCATTAAAATCTTCCCGTGTGTTTCCAGCAATATTCATTAAATTTATCCAAAAGCGTTTTAATCAATGGAAGATTGCTACAGAAAATTTTCATAACTATTACATTCCAATTTACCATAAAATAACAGTACCTGTGTGTACCTCAAGTGCAACAAATGAAATCACACTGAGATGATTTTAGGGTCTAATATTAGCCAATTGACTATTTTTCTCATGTTTCCTCTCGTAACTTTTAGCCATTTGAAGACTGAAATTCGCCTCAATTTGAACAAAAAGCAAAAAAAAATTTGATCATCCATTCCTTCTGTCAATTTTCTTGCCAAAAATGTTCACCATTTTTACAAAGTTGATCTATTTTCTGCTTTTTAAAGATTATCGAGCTCTTTCAGTTCTTTCCTCTCCAAAATATTTTCCATTTGGAAAGAGATTTTATTCTCGATTTCTATAATAATAATATGGTCTTTGATAATTGGATACTGGGAGATTGGCAGAAATTTACTCACATAAGATGCAATTTTTAGGGTTACGGTCTAGAAATAAAGACAAAGAAAAAAACGCAAGCATCTGGCTGGGTCAAAGAGCAGATATAGGGGCCTTATGGCAGCAATCAAAACATTCAGATAAAAATTCTTCGAAAACAAGAGGAAAGAAGCGAAAATTTTGAAAAGAAGCTAATGCTGCTCAAAACTGAAACCATGGCACGTGAGTTACCTGAAGCAGAAATTGAAGACCAAATCTTCCTAAGCAGCGGCGGTGGTCGACAGAAGAAATTAGACTATTGTGATGTGAATTGATAAACATCGCAATCTATTTATAGGCAGAGGTTGTCATGGAGGGCAGGGGATCTTCCTCACGTAAAAGATATCTGATCGATTTAATATTAATGAGATTAGACTGAAGAAATAATATCCATGGTGAAGTGTTTTGACAGTGGAGTGTCTAAATTTCCTTTGCATTCAATAAGGCCATTGCCTTGCCTCCACGTCCTCTTGCTCATCGGTAGAAGTAACCTCAGACCATTAAATATAACTGTCGACTCCTTGTTCTGTGCATAGTTTGCAATCATACCTTCAAAGGTGATTAAGTCAGTGTATGCTGGCAGAGACAGCAAGTGCAGTAATTCATGATGAGATTATTAATTTTTAACCTGCTTCTGGTTTTTAACCTGCATACCTCATTGATGGCCATATCAGGTGGTTTACCGGTGTCTAAAGTTGTTTGCGGGCAGTGTGAGACAAGATTCAGGGCCTGGGGTAAACTGATGAATTAAAAGCCTATCTGGGCTAATAAGGAAAGAGGGATAGATAGAGGGGGGAGAGCGAGAGAGAGGGATTAGGAGATAGATATAGGGGATAGAGATAGAGAGGAAGATAAAGGTAGAGATGGATATGGAGATGAAGAAGGAAAGGGATAGATAGAGATGAAATAGATAAATATATAGAAAGAGAGAGAAAGATAAATATAGAGGTAGAAAGTGATATATAGAGAGAGGTAGAGAGAGATGGATATATAATGAGATAGAGATATAGGGAGAGATGGAATAAAAATATGGAGATAGAAATAGAGAGGCAAAGAGATATCGATATAAAGGTCTAGGGAGGAGAGAGAGAGAGAGAGAGAGAGAGGTGGGGGGATATGGAAAGAGGGAGAGATAGATCAATATAGAGAGAGGGAGAGGGAGAGGGAGAGATGTAGATAGATAGAGAGGGATATGGAGAGAGAGAGAGAGAGGTATATAAATATATGAATAGGAAGAGATGGGGAGATAAGATAGAGAGGTAGGGAGATAGAGGTAGAGGTAGATAAATATATGAATAGAAAGAGAGAGAAGTGAGATAGAAAAATAGAAATATAGATATAGAGTAGGAGAGATGGAGAGAGAGATGGACTGAATGAGAGATAGAGGCGACAAAGGAATATATTGATCTAGTGTATCCTCTTGCTTATTTCTCTTGTTTCCACCTGTTTCTCACCTTTGGGAGTCTTCAGTTAAACCATGTAGTCATTTTTGTTTTACTCATACTTCCTTTGGTTCAATTCCAAAGGCAACCTTATGTTCTTGAATGTTGATTCCCTTTGAAGTCAGTTCTTGGTAAATTCGATAAAGCTTTACACCCTTCTAATTACATTTGTGAATAGATAATCAAATGCTAAAATGAATGTTCAAAGATATATTTTGACGTATTTTATATAGATTTATTGAAGATTTATAAAAATAAATGAGAATTGACATGGTTATGTTAATTTACTTCACATATCTTTCACCAATGACCAACTTAGATAAGAAATATAAAATTAAAAATTTATATGTATATATTTTATAAATTAAATTGATGTTATAATTATATTATTTGTTATATGACCCCTCGTTAATTAATTCTTCTAACTTTGTATAGATTAATTAAAAATAATATCGTAATTTAATATATGTTAGATTAAATTAAATAATATATATTATACAATATAAAATAATAATTATAATTATAATACTAATTGATGTAAAAATATATAATACATAATATTAAAATTGTATGAATGCTGATTATAGAATATAATAAATAAATAATTAAAGAGTAATTTAATATAATATCATAATTTAATATATTAGATTAAATTAAAAAATATATATAATTGTAATATTAATTATATAAAATAAATCTATACTTAAAAAATAAATATAACTTAATATACAAAATATAATTTTAAACTTATTATATAATATATTAAATAGAATTATAATATGATTTTAAGAATAAATTTACAATGTAATATACAATTACTAGGTAAATAAAATTTATTGATTTTGTTAAAACTATTTAAAAATTTCTAAAACTACCTACAAAAGCTGAGGATTAAAAATGCGGAGTATGGGGGAAGTTGATGCCTGACAAAAAGTAGGAAAAGACTAGTTGTTAAAAGGAACTTTTTTCTTCGTAAAATGTATGACATGTAGCCTGTTCCAAAGCTCCCATGTTTGCACGCGTAGGTAGAATGGCCATAAAATGTATGAGATCTGGTTTTACACCTGCATTTGAGGCATGCTGTGAAAAATTTCAGTCCCTATTTCGTTTCAAATTTTCATCTCGGTGGTCCAGCCTGTTAGTGATGCATTCTGCAAGAACTATGGTAAAGATAAGTTGATTTTGTCTACGATTTTGTCTGTTGCCTACTAATTTTGTCTGTCCATAAAAACATTTGCAGTTTTTAAATACATTCAATAGTAAGTGAGTTATCCTATTTTTCACAAAAAGGTGTAAGTGATCTGTCAAGCAGAACAATGGTTGTCTATGTGTAATTTGTTGTATCTGAACTTGTAGCAGCTATATGGGGAAGTATCATTGCAGTCCATGAGACCACATTTCTTTGAGGCATTTTGTCAAACAGTTCACGTGTTTTGTCTATGTTCCCACATTTTGCATACATGTCTACCAAGGTAGTTGCCTCTACAACATCTGACAAAATTTCTCTATCCTTTATGCTTTGATAGATTTCTATACCCTATTGCAAAGCTCCCATTTTGGCACAGGCTGGGATGATGATGGCAAAGGTTGTAGAATTTGGCTTTAGACCTGCCAATTGCATTTGCTTGAAAGTTTTGACATCCCTTTCAACAAATCCATTTTGTGAATATTCTGCAATCATTGCATTCCATGAGATTACATCTCTTTGAGGCATTCTGTCAAACAGTTAATGAGCTTTTTCTATGCTTTCACATTTTGCATACATGTCTACCAGAGTATTTCCAACTACAGTATCGGACAAAAATCCCCATTTCATTATGCTTAGATAGAGGTCCATACCGTGTTCCCATGTTCCCATTTTGGTCCTCTTACATGAGTAAGAATGTAAATTTAAAACTTACCCTACACTTGTTATTGGGGGAATTAACCACGTTTCAAGCTAGTCCTTCTAGGTGCCACATTTAGAAGGCAAGTTTTTTCTGTATTGCTAACCCTAATCAAATGTCTTCTTGTTGATCTATTTTGTACCTAACTCCTGCAGCAATATGATAAGGAAGAAGGGCGACGACCTGGAAGTAACATTGGAGAGGGATGTAGCTCCTTTGTTGGTGTTCAATTCATATGTTTGGGCAAAATTAGTGTTGGAAAAGATAGAAGCGTCGTGAGGGCAACTTGAAGTTTCCCTTCACAGGCTTGTGCTAGCAGCAGTAGCAGGTTGCAAAGATGTGAAATTGAGAGCTAGACAATGCAGGAGAATGTTGCATGTGTAATGAATTGTTTTCTGGAGTCTACTTCTAATAACTCTGTTCTGCAGGGGCTATGTGAGACAGAGGTTGCAATCCACTCAAACAATCACTCATGGGACAATTACCATGTGATGTAAGCAATGAAGTTATGATGATGGTTGCCATTTTTCTGAAGTGGATTTTTTGTGACGATCAACGGTTGTGGATGGATGGAGAACCTTGACAAAAATATATTTTAGAAAAACTTTATTTTATTGTCTTAATTTAAGACAAATTAATGTCTTAAAGGGCTTTATGTTGTGAATGGACAACCAAAAATGTAGACCAAATTTTCAAATAAAAAAGAACCATGTCTATGGAACCTTGGCAATGTGTGTTGGGTCGCTTGTTGGATTACTGGTTATATTATCATGTTGTTGTAATGTAAAAGTAGTGCCAACCTGCTTCATTTTTGGAGATTCACCGGTGGACACTGACAAAATGATTACGTTGTCATCACAGCTACTAGAATTGACTTCTATCCTTACGAAATAAATGATCATCTATGAGAAACTTGTAAGGTGAATTATCATGCCCTTATGCAAATGATTTACTACTCTAAGCATATCTCCTCATGAACATGTGTCATCTTTGGATTGTTGACACAAAATAATTGATATAAATTCAATCTCTCTCTCTCTCTGTCTTTGTCTCTCTTTCTCTATTCTTCTCTCTATAAATATCCCCTTCCCTTCTCTTTATTTTCCCCTCCCTCATTTCTTCCTTTATATCTCTTACCTCTTTCTTTATTCCCCTCTCTCCTTGACTCACTTTGTATTTCTATCTTTTCTCCCTACCTCTCTCTTATTCTTTGTTTTCCTAATATCTATTTCTCTTCTTTATTCTCTATCTTCCCCCCTTCTTTCTCCACTTCTATATCCCTCTTTCTCTCTAGTTCGTTCTCTCTCCCTTTCTCTATCTCCCTCTTTTTTTCTCCCTCTCTATCCCTCTTTATCTATCTACTTTTTGGTACATAAAGCTTATTCATTTGAGAGAGATACAAGGAAATCAAAGTTACAAAGGTTTCAATGGGAACATTGGGGACCATTTCTAAGGGATGTTTATGGTGGAGCAGATGTTTAAGTGGTCAATCATCTTGAAGTTCAAACATAAATCAGAGCTAAAAAATGCACTTATAAAGTCTACCAAAATGTATAAATTTGATGAAATATGTTGATACTCTTCAATATCTCTATTACACTACATAAAAATCAAAATCATCATTAATATCTAAAAAAATGTTATACATATTCAATTTGTCTTATTATTTTTATTTAAAAATCTAATACACAATTCTTATAATACATAACTCTATAAATTAAAAATCTAACTTTTATTAAATTTTTAAAAAATTGTAATATAAGAATAATTATTCCATTAAACTAAACCTTAACCCCTTGATTTATATATAAATCATAAAAGCAAAAAATCATTATGAAATATCTCAACAATACTACCAGATGTGTAATGGACACTTTCATGACCAATACATTAGCATTTCCACTATATTAATTGATTGATAAACAACAAGCATTTCTATTGTATTAATTGATTTATAAACAACAATAACAATAATCCTAAGGTGTTGGTAGCCCTTCATTCTTTGTTGCATGCCACAAATTCGCATAGCGTCTACGTGTTGCATAGACTATTCTCCAAAGACACAAATGCTTGAAATAGGTGACACATGCATATTAATCCAGGGAGGATTTTAGGGAAGATAAGTAGAGTTCCTGATCATATCTCTCTTCACAGTCCTCTGTTGAAAGGATCAAGATTGCAATAAGACATGAGATGATGGATTAGAGTTTCAAGGTAGACACTTGAGCCACTTTGGACAAGAAAGAATCTCATAGCACCAACTATCCTTAAGAGCCTTCTCTGAAAAAGATTTCACGAAAGGAGAGTTTTGGAAGAGGTGAGACAGATCATACATATGTGTGAAGCTTTGCACATATGATCTTGTGAACTTGGGAAACACCATCTCTTTAAGGTATTTATTCAAATAACACAACTTCCTTGTCTATACTTTTTAGATTTTTCATATATGTCTAGTAGGGAACTTGTAACTACATTAGACAACAATCCCCTTTTGATTATGCTTTGATGGATGTCCATGCCCTATTCTAAAGTTCTTATTTTAACACAGGTTTAGAGGATGCTACAAAAACTTGTGGAGTTTGGCTTTACTCCTGGAAAATGTGCTTTCTTATATGCTTTCATGGTCTTTCGTACATTTTGAACAATTAATACATTCCAAGAAACTGCATCTCTTTGAGACATTTTTTCAAACTCTTCACATGCCTATCCCATTTTTGGCATAGGCTGAGAGGCTATTGGAAAAGGTTGTTTACTTTGGCTTTACACCTATCATTTCCATGTAACTGGAGTATAATTTTCATCTTTATTATGTTGTACCCAAGGTCAGGAAGACATCAAGAAGATGAACGATCTCACTATGACATCTATGTGCAAGCCATTTGCAATGTGAGGATGGATGGGGAGAAGCTTGACTATCGAAACCAGTAAACCTAGAGTACCTCGACAACGTCTTGCATATACCAACATTCCCCTTATGTATTTCCTTGCCTGCACACTTGGACTAGGCTTTGCCCCTTTCTCTCTACCATAGTATTGCATCTCACAGATTGTGGTTGCTATATGCTAGTGTAGAAGTAAATGCTCCTATCTTGTTTTGAAGGCCATTTGAGATCTTCAAGTTTGCACATCATTTTTTTTTCAAGCATGTCACAAATTGTAATGATGAGTCAATTCAAACCATAAAAAATGGTAGGTAGAATGTTCAATTAAAATTCAATATTTATCAAAGAAAGTGTCATTTTTTATCTACACTACCATGCAATGAGGAGTATCAACGATAGGGAGAGTACCAGAGTACACAGACAAAATGTGAATGCAACAAGCAGAAAGTACCATATACATTTGAGGGAGGTGTATTCAACATGTATGAATGAAAAAATTGGCAAGAAAAATATCTGAGAGGAAGAACGGTCATGATCTTTCACACTACCTTGCTTCCCTTCTTCGAAAGTCTATGTCGTCCATGGAGAAAATGAGCTCATGAAGCTTAAATAGATAATGCCTCTGGCTTAATAATTGAAATGTTAACTGTTAATTTAAGGATAAACCCTATTGCATAGTTCCATGTTTTTTTATGGTGAAAACTCTAATATACAAGTATGGAGTTTTTAGAAATGAAGCCAATGCAATATTATAGTGTATAATCTCGAAATATAATATACTATATATTAATCAAAAGTAATGGCATGGGAGAGAAAGGTTAAAAGTGAACATGTGTATATTGTTTAGTATGTTGGTTGGCCCAACTATCAAAACTTGATGATCACATTGAGTGATCTTTTATATATATAGCTAAGCATTTATCTTTAATATATTATAGGCTTTAGGTTTTGGTTTTAATTCTATGTATCTTAAGGCTCATCAGGCTAGAGATAATAAAGATAGATCATAGATGAATCTCTTACTAATATTATTATTAGTCCTGCTA
>VDFB02031711.1:0-25507 GCA_007258455.2 Sequoia sempervirens | reverse complement strand
CAAGGAGATTTTAGGGTTCCCTACTCCTCTGCTTCTCTATAAATAAGAGCCTTTGCTCATTTAGTTTCTTTAACGGTTATTGTCATAGCAAATTGCGAGCCTGAATTGCAGCAAGTTGTTATTCAGTTTCAGTTCACTTAGTGGAACCGTGCTAGTGAGAACAAAACGCTGAGCCTATTGTGCCTTCTATTTGTTGCTCAAGTATTGTTCATTTGTATTGTGATAAGCAAATTGTTGAGCCTCTTTAGCCAACAAGGAGTTAGTAAGATTGTTGTTTTCTATTGTGTTAAGAATAAGTTTGCAAGCCTCCTTAGCTGCAATTTCTTGTTCAAGGCATGTTAGAAGGGAGTTTTTGTTTCAGAGATTTGAGTAATAAAATCATGAGCCTCTTTTGCCTTGGTCGAAAATCTCAGATTTCCGTGATCTATGTTACGCTTTTATGATCTTTATTTCAGCTTATAGTGAAGTGTGTAGGTGTTTATTGGAAGAAAGATTATTGAAGTATTTTTGTCAGAGAATCTACCTTGTTAATTTCTAACTTCTCTTGCTCTGCTATTACCTGAGAGGTTAGGAACGTCTTTAGTCTAGGTTAGTCGTAGTTGAAATTCTTATCAGAAAATCTCAGCTGCGGCGTTTGTGTTTAAAAAACCTTGTGCTCTAAGCTGATCCAAAAAGATAGGCAACTTAGTTTTAGTTTACTTTCTTTCAAACACCATCAGCAAGAGGGAGCTTCCCCTCCTAATTTGAAGAGCAGTTTATCTGTGCATAGCTGTCCGTTTTCAAATCCGCATTCCAGAGGTGCGAATTTAAACGCCAACAAAGCAGCACCTTTGACAGATCTTACAAAGAAAGTGGCTTTTCTTTGGACTAAGCAAGCACAAGAGGTTTTTGATAAGTTTAAACAAATCATGAGTTCGTGTCCTGTGTTGGCACTTCCGGATTTTTCAAAACCTTTTGAATTACAATGTGATGCTTCAGGAGGAGTTGGAGCTGTCCTAATGCAAGACAAACATCCTATTGTCTTCGAGAGCAGAAAATTGAGAGGGGCAGAAAAAACTTACTCTATTTATGACAAAGAGATGCTTGCCATCATGCATGCTTTGTCTAAATTCCGTCAATACTTGGTGGGAAGTAAATTTGTTGTTAAGACTGATCACAACAGTCTTAAACATTTTATGCGCCAAAAGGAATTGAAT
The DNA here is from genome assembly GCA_007258455.2 of Sequoia sempervirens. Classification (NCBI taxonomy): domain Eukaryota; kingdom Viridiplantae; phylum Streptophyta; class Pinopsida; order Cupressales; family Cupressaceae; genus Sequoia; species Sequoia sempervirens. The sequence continues at coordinate 24,311 of VDFB02031711.1, read as the reverse complement.
GAAAGGCAGCAAAAATGGGTAAGTAAACTCCAAGCATATGACTTTGACATTGAATATGTCAAAGGAAAAAATAATATAGTTGCTGATGCACTTTCTAGAAGGCCTCATTTGCAGTCAATTTGTGAGTTATCAGCAGATTGGAAAGAATTAATTGCTGCTGATTATGTTAAAAATCAGTTTGCAACCAGCTTGTTAGAAGGTCAATTGGTTGATGAAAGGTATAAGTTGGTTGATGGATTAATTTATTATAAAGATAGAATCTTTTTAGTACAAGAATCTAAGCTTAAGAAAAAGATTCTACAATCTTTTCATGATGTTCCCCTTGCTGGTCATCAAGGGATTTTCAAGACTTACAAGCAGATTCGTGAACGATTCACTTGGAAAGGTTTGAAAGATGAAGTCTTGAATTACATTAGAGAGCGTCCTATTTGTCAAAGGAATAAAAATGAACACTCTTTTCCTGCTGGTTTACTTCAGCCCTTGCCTATTCCGAATCAGAAGTGGGAAAGTATTGCCATGGATTTTATCACGGGGTTGCCCAAGGTGCAAGGACGTGACTGTATATTTGTTGTGGTTGATAGACTAACAAAATTTGCTCATTTCTTTGCTGTTACCACTTCATTTACAGCAGCTAAAGTGGCTGAGTTGTTTTTTAGAGAGGTGTTCCGTTTGCATGGGTTGCCTAAAACAATTGTCAGTGATAGGGACAGCAAGTTCCTAAGTGTTTTTTAGCAGGAGATCTTCAGATTGAGTGGGACAGTGCTTACTCCAAGCACAAGTTATCACCCACAAACAGATGGGCAATCAGAAATTGTTAACAAGTGGTTAGAGGGCTACCTAAGGAACTATGTTTCAGGACAGCAGCGAGCGTGGATTAAATGGCTTCATTTAGGAGAGTATTGTTACAACTCTTCTTATCACATGTCAATTAAGATGTCTCCTTGTAAGGCACTTTATGGTTATGAGGCTACTAACTTTGTTGATTTAGTGTTTGGTGATAGTAGAGCCCCACAAGCACTGGATATGTTACAACAAAGCCAAGACATCTTGAAAACTCTTAAGGAAAATCTGCAACAAGCTCAAAATTAGCAGAAGCTATACGCTGATCAGCAGCGTGTGGAAAGGTCTTTTGAAGTTGGGGACATGGTCTATTTGAGGCTTCAGCCATATAGACAATCTTCTCTCAAGAAGAGTGGTGCAGAAAAGTTGAAGCCACGCTTTTATGGTCCTTTCAAAATCACCAAAAGGATTGGTGAAGTTGCTTATGAGTTGGAACTTCCAGCTGAAAGCAAGATACATAATGTTTTTCATGTGTCTCGCCTCAAAAAGGCAATTGGACACAATGTGGTGGCTACATCAGAATTACCTCCATTGGATGAGGAAGGTCATTTAGTGTTGATTCCAGAAGAGATCCTTGACACTAGAGAACGTTCTTTGAGAAAAAGGACAATCAAAGAATATTTGATTAGATGGAGGAATTTGCCTATTGAAGATGCTACGTGGGAAGGTGAACAGATTTTGTTGCATCCATCTTTGCAGTTGCTTGAGGACAAGCAATTTCGAGGAGGGCGGACTGTAATGTCCCCTTCTCATCAGTGATCAGCATTGGTATTCTTCAGTCTATTCTGGAACCCGTAGACTGGAATGAGGTGGAAATTAGGGTTTCTTGGGCTTGGCTTTTGTAGCATTTCATATTATTTACTATTTTTAGTAAATGCTAGTTGTGGCAGTATGCAGTTGGTTGTCTTCAATCATCACTTCAGTTGAGCATGTTATTGGTTGTTTCAATATCTTCCTCTCAAGCCTTAATTGTTGAAATTTACTAAGTATTGGCATAAGTGATATATTTTTCATTTGACCACCCCTTGGCCTAAGGATACAACTTGCAAGTTGTTTTAAAAAGGGGACTTGAAGGGTACGCCTTGTCATAAGGAGATATTAATATTTTATATTTTTGAAGTTATGCTTGGAGGAAAAAGGGACGCCACTTTATGAGGAATATTATTTTATGAAATTTGAAAATGAGGAGAATTCAAATAGTTGTCTGTTGGCGTACCATTGAGGAAGTTGAAGAGTTTCTCAATTCTTATAAAATGAAGACATGACTCCAGCATGGGTTATCCATCAATTACCTTACTGTTATGCTGTCAAAATGACTATGGACATTTTGCTATTGCTTCGAGGATGCTACCTCCTAGCCCCTTCCCAATTTCGTGTTTGAAATATAACACCTAGTTGGAACATTGCTGCTTCTCACAACAGACTAGCAGATTGAGCAATAAAGGTTGATAATTTTGGTGAATTCTACAGTTTTGAAGTTCCTGGTTTTTACACAGCTGAAGCTGAGTTTTGTTCATAACTTCTAAAGCGAATTTTATTCTGTTCTGGGTACTTTGGCCATGCATTAGTCAACTGAAGGCGCCACCTTTCACAAAGTTTGGGAATTTATTTCCAAGTATTCAATTTTATATTGCAAAATCGATTTTCCTCAAGGGCCGTACCATTTAATGATGTCTTGGGATTCGTGCCAAATAAAGTGGAGACTTTGATTGCTGTTTCTGGATTCTAACTTGGGCGCCAGACTTGTAAGGTGCATTTGCAACTCGTTTCACGCCATTCGGAGGAGATTTGAGTGAGTTATGATAATTTACTTGATTCTCACAGTTGCAGATTGTAATTTCCAGTTTACTGTTTTTACATCAGATTGTTGAAGTTCTGATTTCTGATTTATTAGCAGCTGTTAGAGGGTTAAAATATCATTGAAAATCATCTCTTAATCTTGTGTATGAAGAATTCTATATTTCCTATGTAATTTGCAGCTTATTCCACATTGTACAAACTGTAAACAGTAGTACTGTTCCAGTTTAATTTGCTGCAATTTCTTTCTGTTTCTTCTCACATAAGTCCCCTGGATGGTTTACCGCCAGTGAGGTTAATTTGATTGTAATATCTCATACCCACTCATAGTGGTGAATCCCCACAGCATTGTGGATGCCCGCCGCAGCGGATGAATTGCTTTATTTGTAATCTTTTCCCCCCACTGTTTGGTGGTAGCGTGGAATTGTTTTCTCATGGCTGGTTATCCGCCTAATAGTTCATAATTTCAATTTCTTAGACTCCGTCATATGTTAGCACCTCGCCCTCAGTGGGATCTTGAGTGCACATTCTTGACGTTGAGTAGTTCTTCTATTCAAGTTCAGTTTCTTCAGTTTAAGTTCAGTATCTTCCATTCAAGTTCAGATTTGTATTTGAGGCTAACGCTAATCCAATCATCCATTGCTGGTTATTTTGTGTTATTCCTTCAAAAAAATTGGTTAGCATATTTCACTATGAGCATGAGGGAGTAGAAACTAGCTCATGCTCACAGGCATGAATGCTTGCCAATGGACTTAGCAAATCAGTAGAAGGAAGATATCCTCATATGGTAGCCTACTTGATTGAAATAATCACTATGAGCAACCCAGTCCAGTCATGTCAATTAAAAATACCCTCATGAGTTAGTATGCAGTAGCATAAGGGACAGACATGAGGTTATTAATTATATTATATGATTCTTGCCGAGTAGGGTGCTAACTTGACTACATGACTTTGTCATGTTGCACTTATTTAAAACCTTGGCTAAGGTGATGCTACTACTTGTTAGTGTCTGTCAGTTTTTTCCCCAGATATGCACCCCAGTAAGAGGTCATACTAGTTAGGAGTTGCCTATAGTGTATGACCGACTAGGGAATGTGTAAGGTCAAACACCAGTCTCAGATGGCATTAGAAACTTTTTCCATTACTTCTCTGCGAAGGGTCGGGCCTTTCCAGCAATAAGTGGCATGGGGGACTAGTAAGTCTGTGGATGGGCGGAAAAACACCCTAATGATATTTTTCCTCCTTAGTTTCAGCAGTGAAAGATGGTTAAAGTTCCAAATGGAATAGACGGATTCAAGGAAATTGTAATCTCAAACTCCTTGTATCTTTGTAATGGTTACTTACTCTATAAGTTTTCCTTCCAGTTATCTTTCATATATTTCAATTTAAATCAGCTTAAAGTTCATGTTCTTTATTTTCTTTAAAACAAATAAATATTGCTTCCCTGTATCAGTTTATTTATGCAATTTAGTTTATGCAAGTTTATTTCTGGATTAAATGTTGCACTTCTATTAGTTGCTTAGTTTTAGTATGTTACATGGGTAAGGGGTTGAATAGAGAAAGTATTAGTCTATGTGTTGTACATGTTTTACTGGCACCCAAGAAGGATGGAGTGGAGAATGTGCAATGATTCAAGGGCTATAAATAAAATCACCATTAAGTATAGGTTTCCATTACCACAAATGGATGAATTAATAGATAGTTTGAGTGGAGAAAAATACTTCACTAAGATTGACTTGAAGAGTGGGTGTCACCAAAATCAGAATTAGAGAGGGTGATGAATGGAAGACAACATTCAAGACCAAGTATGGATTATATGAGTGGCTAGTGATGCCATGTGGGTTGAGAAATGCACCCAACACTTTCATGAGACTAATGAATGAGGTACTGATGCCTTTCCTTAGCAAATTTGTTATTGTTTATTTGGATGATATCCTAGTGTTTAGTAAAACCAAGGAGGATCACTAAGAGTATATTAGGACAGTGTTGTAGAGATTGAAAGAAGAGAAGCTTCTTGTGAATTTGAAGAAATGTAGTTTTATGCAAAAAGAACCAATAGATCTAGGTTTTGTAGTATTTGAGGAAGGGTTGAAGATGGACCCAGAGAAGGTTCAGGAAATAGTAGATTGACCTTCACCCAAGAGTATGTTTGAGGCTAGAAGTTTTCATGGCTTGGCGAGCTTCTACGAGAAGCTCATATGAAATTTCAGTGGAATGTGTGCACCTATTATAGAAACAATGAAGGGTGCTAGGAAGGAGTTTTAGTGGACAACACTAGAGGCTGATTTGGACTTGGAATAAACCATAAGAAAACAAATCTATATCTTTTAATTAGGGTAATGTCAAGAAAACCAAGTACAAAGAAAATTAATGTGTATCAATTATTGAGAAAAGTGATGTCTCCCAACTTGAATGTGTATAGATTGTTTCAAGCCTTTGATCATGTTAAGCACACACGAAGATGGCTCCTAAACATACATTACCCAAGTACTCACGAGACTCGCCAAACTCATTGAGTCTAGGAAAATGGTGTACGTTGACATGAAGGTTTGTGTGGTTTTGATGGTCTTCATTTGGGTTTTGAAAGATGGTAGGCACTACCCCTTGACCCTGTTGGGAACGCTTCTCCAAACCCTTGCAAGGGGTGTTGCCCCCAAACCCCCATCAAACTATAAGACTAAGCAAGTAACATCTTGATGATGAATCATGATCATAAAACCTACAAAATACATATCCCTTGTTGCAAATCTCTGCATCTTCACAATCAAAGCCACAATCAACGATTATCTTTGTTTCATACATTGGACAACTTGTTTAGTATACAAGGACGGCCATCGGAAAAGTTGGCATGCTATAGTCATTGTATTGTTGAATACAAGTTAAGTCATAGTTGGCAAGAAATGCCATTTTCATAATGCAAAAATATATTAATCATGCCCTACACAGACAACTCATAGAACAATTTGATCTATTAGCATCCTAGATAAGGTCAAACTAGAACATGGCCATTTATCTTTTTCTTAACTCTTCCTCTTTGTTAATGAGCTTGGCAACAAAACATGTAGTCTTGAAGGATTCAAGAAAACTTCAATAATAAATTCCTCACTTCAATATACACACCATTGATTTAGACACAAGCAAATATCATGGTTACATCATCATCTAAGACCTATCTTAGACGCCAGCACATGACTTGTTGTGATGTTGGGATGATTAATGCAAACTCCTCTGAGCCATAGGCTTGTATTTTTAGTTTTGATATTTGTTTTGATGCCATGGATTTCTTATTCCATCGGTTTTGTATGCATTTGACACTATTTATATATCTAAATGTGTTATTATTTCCTTTAGCTAAAATTTGTGTTTATACTGATTTGATTGATGTATACTTGTATATGTGATCTAAGTAGCCTCTATTTGATGAGGTTATTGTGTCTAAGGTTTATTTTTATTAAAGGGTGCATGAAACAAGTTTAAGATTCTTAAAAATCTCTGAATTTCTTGGGTTTTTCAATTTGTCAAGTCTTTGCTAAGGCTGGGCACCGAGTCTTAGTCCGAGTCAAAAATCAGCTTGCCAGGTCCGAGTCTTGTAACACTGATGATAAGATCTAGTTCTACAATAAAGAAGGAATTTCAGACTCCATACTTTTTATGCACTTTTGAAACAATTTTTCAGGCTTACTTCAACACTACTCAATTCCTTCAATAGTAGTTCTTACATTAGGTAGGTTGAAGGCTATAGTGCGAGAGTTAATACTTGTGTTTAATGCTAAGTCGACCTAGATAATCTTGTAGAAACATGTTACCATAGAAGGGCCATGGAAAATATAGATTGCATGCATACAAATAACCTAGTATAGCAAAAACCTTGTATGTATTGGTAGAAACTTGTTGAGAAGGGGATTTGGTGCCAAAGTTGTGCATTAAATTATATTCAAAAAGAGTTCATTTTTTATCCAGATTCTAGGATGTATTTTTAGGTCAACTTAATGAGTGGGGTTTCAATATGTTATAGTGGTGAGATGAAATCATGATAGAGAACTTAATTGAAATATTTTAATCTATTAAACATAATGAAGTGTGCAATAAAAAGAGAGAATGAGAACTATGATTCATTACTTGTAAAGGAAAGTGCTTATGTATGATTTTGAGAAATGATGTGCAAAGTTCACCATTCATCCATATCTAGAAAGAACTTAGTGTAACTGAAGAATTAGAAAAAAGTTTTGATATGGTACAACTACTATATGCATTAAGAACAATGAATGAGAAGTTAAAGTGTTCAAATTTCATTGATTATAGAAATTGTAACTGTCATTGGGTACATGGCATTGTGTCACAGTTATGTGCAGGTGGAATTTCATCGAAGATTTGTGCTGAATCAATGATGATAGAATTGGTATCAGTCAACTAGTATGCAAACTAAAGTTTGCACTGGTCAGGTGGTTGAGACATGAAATTTCTGATTGGATTGGCATAGCTGCCACTGCTTGTGGTTAAGTGTGGAAGTGGCATCATTGGCATCAATCTCAAGTTGGCATTGCTGGAATAGGTGTAGTCCTGGAACAAAGGTGAAGATTTGGGAAAGCTGTGTAACAGTGAACTTGGGTGCATATCTCTATGAAAATTATCATCACACTTTTGCACTTGTGAACCTAAAAGACTGTTGTGCATATTGTTGCCATTGTGTGCACTGACTTGGGTACTGATAATGAATGTGAGATTGGCTTTGGTTGTACTGCCAAAGAGAAAATAGATTGTGGTACATCCATGAAAGTAGAAGTTGATGTCATGACTTGGCTAGTTTTACACTTACATAGTGTGAAAATAGATGTTACAAATCTATGGTACACATCATGAGGCTAAATATTTAGAAAATGAGTACTTGGTTACTATAATGAGGAAAAAAAAAATTGTTACATGTCCAACAACATGTTACTCAACAAGGCTTACTTGTATAACCAGTAATTTAGTAAAATAAAACCAAAACCAAAATAATGGAATGATGGTTGTTTGGTCCTTGAAAAGTTCAAAATTGATGAATCAAGTCAAAAAGAATGTCTGGCACATGCTAATATCTGTTAATTGTATTATAAAACATAAAGAGCTCAATGCATGGAACTCAAAAAGTATACAGTAAAAACCAAATAATAATTATTAGATTGAGACAGCCTTATGAAGTGGCTAATAAAACCTTATCACATTAATACACTAAAAGTAATATATTTGTTGGCGTTTCAATTTGCACCTCTAGAATGTGGGTTAGAAACGGACAGCTATGCATAGATAAACTGCTCTTCGAATTAGGAGTGGAAGCTCCCTCTTTGCTGAAGTTGCTTAAAGAAAGTAAACTAAAACTAATTTGCCAATCTTTTTGTTTAGCTAAGAGCACAAGGTTATAAAACTCAAGTGCCATAGTTGAGATTTTCTCTTTTAGAAGTTCAACTACGACTAAGCCTACTCTAATGACGTTTCTAACTACTCAAGTAAATGCAGAGCATGAAAGTTAGAAATGGACAAGGAAGGATTCTTTAACATAAATACTTAAATAAACTTTCTTCCAATGCACATCTACTGTACTTTCAATGCAAGCTGAAATAGAGATCATATAAGCATAACACATAAAACGGAAATCTAAGACATTATATCAGGGCAACAAAGTAGGCACAAGACTTTATTTTCTCAAATCTCAAGAACAAAAGATTATACTTCTGGGACAGCAGGATTGTAGCAAAATAGGCATACAACTTAGCGATCAACCATAACACATTGACACAAGTAACACAACGACTGAACAATAACTTGTAGCTAAAAGAGCCATACAAGCTTGCTCATACACTAAGTGTTCTGAAACTGAACAACAACAACTTGCAGGCAAAATAGGCTCAACAATTTGCTATCACAATAACCATTCTAAACAACACTGAATAACAATTAAAAGGCACTAGTAGGCTCAACGTTTTTGTTATCACAAGCATGGTTAAAGAAAAATGGGCAAGGCTGCCCTTATTTATACACAAACAGAGGAGTAGGGAACCCTAAAATATCCTTGCTTTTACAACTAAGACTTGCCAACATGCAAGCTTTATTTCTAAAACTAAAACAAGATAAGCATCTAACAACTTGTGAAAGCATAAAACAGGGAAAGTGCCAACTATTACAACTTGTTTTATTTTCTCTTTCAAAGAATGGATAAGCCTGAGACAAGAATAGAAAGAAAGAGTGAGATGAGAATGGAAAGAAAGCTCAGAGAAAGCTTCTAGTTCATTGTGGCTTTAAATCTCAACCACATTCGCCAAAAGGATGGAAACTACATCTCTTTATCAGGTGCATTGATACTATCTATAGCAAAATTCCACTTTTCCAGGATCTCTTCGCCTTAAGCAATCAAACTTAGAAAATCTTTGACCTCTTCAGCTATTTTATGAGTTCTATTCTTGAAAAACATCGCTTCCCCAAAAGATGACTCATTAATTGATAACTTGGTGGCTCTGCGGCTTTATGCTTCTGACCCTTCTCTTGATTTTCCAATGGAAGAGTATCATACAATTCTTTTCCGATACTTGTCCTTTTTCTCATATCATGCCTTTCACACTCTTCAACTGAGATGATGAAGTTTTTTGTCCATGGTGGTGTTTGAAAAGCACTTCTCAACATCATCCGTCCTGAGGTTGCAACATACAATACTAGCTTGGTTCTATATCCCATGGGAGAGTACTACATGCTAAAAAAATTGAATTTTAACAGTAAACTCGACTATGTTCGGACACCTTTTGTGCAAATGGCTGAAAATTGAAGGTTGATTTCTCTTGAAAAAATAGTTTTCTCTAAAAAACCTGGGACCTGGGTTTTGTAGAGAACTTCGTTTTAAGAGGACCTAGATCGTCCATTTTGGAAAATACTGAAGGTTGGTCGAAAAAGTAGAAACCCTAAAATTTTAGGATTTTCATCAAAAAAGCTAAGAGCTGGGTTTTATGCAGAATCACATTCTATGTGGACCCAGTTGATCAATTTTCAAAAATAATGAAGATTTCTTGGACATGCGAGTAAAAAGCAGGTTCTTGGAAGTTGAAAAATTCTTCAAAGTTGTAGAGAAACAAGAACTGAGCTGACCTAGATTGTTGGAAATTGAGGATATTGACCCGATTCTTCTTAAAATTGATGCCCTGGAGAAATAAAGTATGAAAAAGCGAGCTCCTTTGTGTGTTGATCCGGAAAATATGAAGAACTGTGCAGAAGCACTACGTTTTGGCTCTTGAATCCTGAAAAGAATAAAATTTTATGTCTCCTCTCTTGCTCTTGGGTGCCACCTACAAAAAGTGAATAATGAAATCCAAAGCCTTCTTAAATAAGTTTTGAGGATAAATAAAACACTTTATTCTCTGCTTTAAAACTTTCGAAGCCAATCTTGAGTAGGTTCGTTGAACTTGGACACTTTCTATTGATGCATGATAAAAATTGAAAAATTTACTAAGGCATTCAGCCTTGGGCGCCTTTCTTGGCCTGGAGTGCTTTTCCTCTCTATACTTATCCATTTTTTCACCATTTTCAAGATTTTGCTTGATTCTGACCTCAGTTTGATCCTTGATTCTAGCTGCTCGGTGAATCCTGTGAACTTACAGATGATTGCATCGTGGAGCCTGATTCAATTTGAAGAGATTGTCTAGAGACTGTAACTGCTAATTTCAACTTTTAGGTTCTCAAACTCTTGGGTGCCTCTGGCTACCTAGGGCACCTTTATTATCCAAACTTAATCACTATTTTTGGATTTTCAACTTTACACTTGCTTTATGATCCTCTGATGAATTCTCAATTTTGGACGATCCGGAGGTCTGACGAATTGATGGTTGGACTCGCTAGATAGCTCAGTGGATTCTGAAGGGGGTCTCCTGGGAATGATATTCCCTGAAAGCTAAATTTTGGGGATCAAAAGCTTGGGTGCCCCTAGTCAGCTGGGGCGCCCAACTCCTCCAGAGTTATTTTATTTTATGAGATTTTCAACTTTGCTTTTGAATTTTGACATTTTACACAATTTTTACCCCTCGATCAGTCTGCAATATTTGATGATTAATAACTCTGATGTGCATGTTGATGATTGCATTGGAGAGCTTGATCAAAATTGAAGCAGATATGTTGAAGGCTGCAACGCAAATTCATTCATTTGATGTCCCAAAAGCTTGGGCACCTATCTCCTCTTGGGGCGCCCATGATCTCCAGCCTTAGCCATTTTCTGATAATTTCATGATTTGCATTTTGTCATCTCTGTTGAGACCTCTCCGTTCAATCTGAATTCTAGATGATTGATTGATCTGATCACTGTGTTGATGGATTTACTGTGAAGTTGGGAAGATTCTGAACAAAATTGTCTAGGATGAGCAAACCCTAATTCTATCATCTGAGCTCTTGAAAGACTAGGCGCCCATGCTTGGTAGTGTTAGTTTTTATTTTGCAAATTTCAACTTTCTCCTCGTTCCATGTGCTTGCCATTGCTTCAACTGTTGGAGATGAAAAATTATCTTAGGCACAAAACCCTAGGCACCTAGATTGAGTAGGGGCACTTGAACTTTCTAGAGTTAGCCAAAATTTTGCAATTTTCATGATTCTTCAACTTCCATTCTCCATTCCTCGTCCCTCTATTGTAACGTGCCAACCCTTCGGTAAAACAAAAATTCCTAAATTTACATCATACGAGTAAATAAACGTGCTAACAAGTAATTGCAATAAAAAATTTCTTTTCTTTATTGACAAAATATGAACAAGATGCCATTTCAAATTACATTATAGATTCTAATTCATTACAATTAATTGACAAGTACTCGTAACAATAATACATACCTTTACAAACATAGCTCCAATGAGCTTTAGAACAAATAGTTTTAAGATAGTCCAAGAATCCATCCTTTCAAATCTTGGTTCTGCGGCCGCCTGCTATGGAGGAGAAACATCATTCGGGCGCTTTTCCGCCAACCCCGGACTCATAATGCGATCCCTCGCACATCTATCATTCGATAGATGGCCCTTCCCTTCGACGAAGAGATTGGTAGAGTAATCAATAATCACAACCAACTGAGCATAGTGTTGTGTCCTACATAACTAGAACCTGTGCAATCTGGCAACTCTCGAACTAGTATGTAATACGGGATCACGGTGAACTGACAGTGTAGTCTCAAGCATCACACAGTCTAAGTGGATGTCGTACATTGCACTACTTTGATCAAAGTGTTTCATTCAATATGTTCTACTGAGGGTCATTTGTCACGTACAGTATTCAGGGCCGATTTGACTTAGGCTATCTTTAGCTACGCATAGGTTTTGTCCTTCAATGGGTAAATCCGTCACCCCAAACTAACCTACAACAAACCAATCTACTTGGTAATAAATCTATTAAGCAAGTAAGTGGACAAGCCCGCTCCCATGCTTATCCTAGGAGTAACACAAGCTTTCCGAGTTAAACTAATAACTTGATTGAGTGTACCTCAAGTGACTCTTGCATTCAAATCAAGCCTAGTACATATTTAACTGAGAAACGCACTCATCTCCTACTATGGAGTAAATATAAACACATTGCATCCCATGTTCAAACATATCTAGTATAATTAAATACCTATGTTGTAGTACATGTAGCATAGTTAAATACCTATGTCAAGCAACCTCTTCGACATATTCAGTATAATTGTCTACTTGTGTCAAGCCTATCATGGAGTACTTAAAAACACATTATAAAAGCGGCCCTCAAGCTTCAATTCCATTTTCCGAAAGCAATTAGGCCTAGCAAATAGTATCTGTGCAAACAACATTCTCCTATTATGGAGATCATTACAAACATGTAAAACATAGTTAGTATGGCTTCATTTTCTCTTTTTAAAAAGACAACATTTATACTTCCTATGCACAAACAGAAAATACTATTCAAACAGCATAGTAATCCTTGTAAAAGAATAGTAGAAGAATATCCCATGCCTATAAACGCTTTTCCCAAATTGAAGACAGTGTTGCCTTTACTTCTAGCTAAATCCATGTGATGTCCCCTTTTTCAGCATGATCTTGTTTGATGATGGTTAGCCTATTACTCAGACTCTCGTAGGCTGACAATTCTTGGTTAGGGAGTCAGTGGATTTATTTGGTGGGCTTTGTCATTCTCACCCTTTTAGTGCAGTGATTGGCTCACGGCAGGCTTTGGCAGTTCAGGGGTTGACAGCTTCTGACAGCACGCCATTATGTGGGGTTATGAGCAAGTTATGAATATTTCAGTGAATTAAAGTGTTTTAAAATATATCTGACAAAATATTATAAAGTCAACATGATTTTATAATAAAGTACTCACTTAAATCTATTTAAGTGAAAATTTAAAGCACTTTAGTGAAATACTTCATAAAGTGATTAATTAAATCACTTAAAGTGGCCGCCCAAATATTTTAATGAAAACTATTGAGAAAGGTGATTTAAATATCTTTTAAAATATTTAAATGACACCAAAAGTGGCGTCACTTCTTGGGAGGCATGCCTTTTTTCTTTATAAGCCCAAGCAAAGGAAATTAGAACTCATCTTTGATTATTTTACATTTCTCTTAGCTTTGGCTTTGCTTGCTTCTCTGAGACAAGGTTTTCAGGAGTTTGTCTATCTTTGGAGAACGATAACTCTTCACAGATCTATGATTGTGAGACTGTGAAAGATCAGTTGAACGATTGCAACAACAGGGCTTCAATTTAGGAATTGTACAGTGCTTCAATGAGAATTTTTTGTGCAGTTTTTTAGTATTTTACAATAAAAGACAAGGATTTGTGAGCTTGGCTTCTTTGTGCATCTGGAGGTCAAATCTGTTTCATAGTCGTACATTCCTGGCAAAGGGCGTGATTTCTTCTTGTTCTGCATGGCTCTATAGGCAAGTGCGTGGGTCTTTTTGAGGAGAAACGCCTTATTCTTTAGGGGTTTTGTACATTCTCCTTTGGCGCCTAGCTTGTTCCCTTCATCTGCTTCAGTTTTCAGGCTGGAGGTTGCATTCCATTGCATTCTTCGCTTGAGATTGTCAGTTTACTCCATTCATGGTTGGCAATTGGACTTATTTTCTTAATTAAATAATCTGGAGCATTTCGGGTATGTCTGTCTTATGTAATCTCTTTGTTTCAGTTATTTAATATCCTTTGCACTTCCATTTGGTAGATTTAAGCTCAATTCTGAGTTTTATGAGCTTTTATATGTTGCGCCCCTTCTACTTCTCTCTAGAAACTTTCTTAAAAAACTCAAAAGAACACAAAAAGATAATTAAAACAACAGGGGTTTGAAGAGGAGCCAATTGGGTTCATCACAATCCAGTTTCCCGTTTCTCCAAAGATAATAATTTCCTCACCAAAGTCCCTTGTTCCCACTCTCAGAAATCAATAGTAGAAGTGACGTATTCCTTGGGTAGAATAGGTTTCTCTCAAAGATAATAGTATTTTATTGAAATGTGAACTCTGTCTATAAAATATGGTCACTTAGAATTATGAAGAATGGATGCTTATATTGTTCAATCAGTAATTGCAAACTAAACATATAAGATCATAAGATAATACGCATATGACAAGTAGCAGAGGCTGATGAAGAATAATGAGAAGCTGTGAGTGAATGAAATGAAAATGAGTAAAATGCAAATGAATACCAATGAATGCAAATTAGGAGAGTTGGGTGACTATTTATAGCGAGCCCAGCCTCCCTAATTTCCTACAACCATGGCATGTGGTTTGCCACCGCTGTTGTTTGATGCATTCAAACCAGAAGGTGGCACAATTTCCTTTCTCTACTAAGCATTTAGCAGGGTGAGTCGACCTTTGCTTCTGCCAGCACCAAGGAGACTAATTCCAAAGCACATGGTGAAATTATGCCAATCAACACCTACATAATTTGTTCACAGATGTGACACCAAATTCATAATATGGTAGGTATTAAAAATAGTTATTGTTTAAATCATGAACACCTAGCCTTACGTATAGGCTGATTCAACAAGCTTCTTAACTGCATTTGGTTTGTTCTTACCTCAGACTTAGACTTGGTCAAATATTAAAACGCCTTTATGGTTTTCAGCTTTGTGTACACATAACCAGGTGACGCGATTTCTTATATTCCCGTATGTGATTCAAAATATTTGCCAAAGATTAATACACGAATAAAATCATTCGATTCATTACCAAATTCAATTCTCCAAAGTTTAAAAATCATATTGATTCAGAATGTTTCGCTCCCATAACTCAATGATGTTGATTCAGAAATATTTCCATAGTTCAATAATGTGGATTCAGAAATATTTTGTTTCCATAGTTCAATAATGTTGATTCGGAAATGTTTTGTTCCCAAGGTTAAAATGATAAATATTCAATCAATTGGGAAATAATTTGATTTCCAAAGTTATATGATTTAATATTTAGTCAATTGGGAAATAATTCAACTTCCAAAGTTATATGATCTAATATTTAATCAATTAGGAAATAATTCGATTTCCAAATATGAGATTGTGAATTATACATTTTATTATATATATTATATATATGTGTGTGTGTGTGTGTGTATTAATTTTACTATAATATATATATATATATATATATATATATTTATCCCTCTACATATATATATCGTGAGCCAGTTAGCATACATCCAATATATATATATATATATACATATACATATATATATACGTAAATTCGTAAAGCAATAATAATAATAATATTAATATCGACATTATACCAGATGTATATCTTTCATTATCTTATTCCGCAAATAACAATACTTGTATATTTTTATACACATATACTTATATTATATATATACATATGTACACTTCTCCAATAAGCATTAACACTTGTAAGTGTATCTATGTGTATATATATACAAATATATTCGTTATATGGTAAGACGATAATCAAGTAATCCATTTGACATAGAATGATCATGACCTAGTGTTTATTCCCACACACATGTATATACACACATAGCCATTTCCTCATGTAAGTACCTCGGTGAGTATTTCTACTCACATATATGTGCATTTTCCAATGGTCTTCAAACATGGTCTATGTATATGTATTTATATGTATATGCCTATAGACATGCTACGTTTTACGTTTATATGAAACGACATAAAGGTAACCATTCATAAATCCCAAAGTGTCAACCCAAACACAGTCAACATAATGTCAAAAGGAAGGACTCAAAACTCAAATAGATAAACATCACCCAATACAACATGTAGAAGTAACAAGACTCTCAAATGCAAACACGTCGGCTAAGGATGACTTACCTATTACCCACACAAACTAACTCAGTTCACTTAATCTAAGATAGTGTGTGTATGCTTAGATAGTTTACTTTACCGATAACCTGACCAAGCTCCTCTCCCAAGTGATACTTCCCCTCTCCCTGGAGAAATGGACATTTACCTGGAACCACTAGCACATACCTTGGCAGTCAATTGTTCACAATAATAAGCAGTATACATAAACATCTTCAAAGTTAGAATAACAATAATTCAATAACCATCTATTCTCATTTATGCAGTATATCACCATGAATAACATCAACTAAGATAACATCAAATGAAACAACATCAAATGAGATAACATTCATATTGATAATAAGGTTTAAGCATCATTAATTCATCTCCAGAATTCACATTACATTCATATTTACCCTATGTAGTAATAGTAGATAGTAACTTCACAATTTGGGGTGTAACATACTTTCCCCCTTGTGAATAATCATCCCTGATGATCTATAGTTCTTTTAACATATAGTTAAGGTTACATAAAGTTTTACATACTTGTTGATGTGATTTCCGTGACCGCACCAACACAGAATAAAGTTTCCCAACGGATACTCTATCCTCTCTTGAACAAAGTATTCAGCATGCTAGGATTGCGAGTGCGTTCATGCTTTCAACTCCAAGGTTCCGATAATGCAATAGAATACCCTCAGTTGGTTCGTTGTGATTTTGCTGGTATCACGAGGGGACTTACACAATTGTTCGGCAGTTGACAGTAGACAGCGGATTAAGGGCTTTCATGTAATTTGGATGATTTGGCAAGTGAGCACAAGTTTCCTAATACTAACCAGAAATGAACTGAATTTAAAATGAGTGTAGGGCCTAAGAAGTTTATGTTCTATCTAAGGACGGGACATGGGATCAATCTCGACAGGCTTCAACCAGACTCTGCTTCGCCTCACGTTGGACAACTTACACAAAGTCGGTGCAATCTTCAAGGGAGTGACAAGAGGTTTTCAAATTATAACTCAACATGTAAGTACCATTAGAACGACGCATACAAACACTTGAATCACAATCGAAGTTAAGTTTGTAATGTTTTCCAGTTGACCACACAAGGCAAACTTGCCGTCAGCAAGCTGCTAGTGGTATGGATAAAAAATGAAGTTGTCTCGATTGACACCACAGATCCACAGCTAACATCTACTTGCATGAAAATGAAAACTACTCTACTTTATGCTACTTGAAGTCGAAGGGATGAAGAAATCTTGCTAGCTACTCATAACAAAGATGAATTCACCATTCAATGAAAGATCTTTTATTACAATAGTTTTTCGCAACAATCTCTTACAAAGTTTTCAAAGGAAAACTTTCCTCCTTCTTGAAACTATGCTATGCTAAGATATTACAACTAAAGTGTCTCTGCTCTACTCTCTATTCCGATCTCTAAGCTCTACTGCTACTAAAAAACAAATGAGGGGGGATGCCCCTTTATATAGCTGGCCAAGTCCAATGGACGGCTCAGATTGCAATCGGCTGGATGGCCCAGATTGTGCCACCTCAGCCCTAAACAAGATTCACTGTAATGACCCCTTTTTAGTGGAGTTATCGAAACCTGAATCTTGCACTCAAAGCGTTTCTCATTTCTTCCCTATCACTCTTACGAATGACTTCTATATAATCTCGTAAGACCATCTAATAGCTATTAAACGTCTATTAAGATCTCAAAGATGATATCCTATTGTACCTTTTATCATAATAAAGTCATTATTACCTATAGGTCCCAATAATTGCTACAAGCATTATTATTGGACAACTATAAAATAAATATTGTATAATGATTTAGCCAAGTATATTTAGCAGCGTATGAATTATATATGTAATGAACACATTACATTTAATATATTTATATTTATCTTATATATATATCAAATATGTCTTAACACCAACCTTAATTAACTCCTTAATTCACTCATTTATAATCATTTATTCATCCTTTGATGAGTCTCCAACATAATTTATAGACATCTATTTTATACCAAAATTACTTACCGTTTGCCTTACCTTCTGCCTTAGTCGGACCGCAGATACTCTTCCCATCTCTTTCCCCACCGATGATTATAGACGGTTCATTTAATATGTGAGGCTCTATGCCTACCGTTTTCTCCATTTCCCGACTTCTCCTGGTCTGATGGTTGGCGGTGAGCCTTCCAGATATAGTCTTCTTGTGAAGGGCACTATCTCTTCAGGCTATGATAGGGGAAATCTTGTATCGACTATGCCCGAGTTCACAAGATCGTATGCTATTCAGCCGAGACTAATATTGGCACAGGACATCACTAGGCATCATTCATTCATATAAACAAGTTGAATCCAGAGGTTCTCTATTGGCATCGATATTAATGGAGCATGGTTTGTTATTGAGAGATGTGATCCTGAGTTGCCGTGACAGAGGATGGAGTTGGGAGCATCTTCCCGAGTTACTTCCATATGCTGTGACGTTATTCATTTGCTCTGTTCGTGAATAAGATGCCGGTCCAGAACATTATCAGCCTCTTGCAATGTAGACGCCTTCAGAAGCAATACCCGATATCTCCCTCATGCGATATTCCACTTCCAGAGATCTGCGTGTATTCTCCTAGTGGCCATTGCTTCCCGTAGAGCTCCTCACCAATACAAAGTTTACGTTTTTATGTTCCCATATTCTCCCAACGCAATATTAAGTAATAATAAATATATAAACGCCCAACAGTGTATATGCATTGACGACAATGAGAGCTAACTTGTGTGAGATGTGCCACGAATCCCACAGAACAATTTCACTCAATGAACGCGTGCATATGGACATGATGAGGCTATTGAGGCGGACGTCAATGGGATCTCCCGAAAGCAGAGGTAAGTGATACCAAGGTCGTCACAATGTTCCGATACCAGATATATCATATCGTTTGGTTAAACCTCTTCTTATAAACAACAGAAGATCACTAAAAGGATCGCGGCTTTTCAATTATACATTATTATTTTAATAGATGATTAGTCCCATCAATGAAGGATAACATTTGAATTGTTATTTTTTCTATTACTAGTTATAATGTTATAATATTGATTTATAGAAAATATTTTTTATTTGTATTTATAATAATTGTCCAATGATATTATTTTATTTATTTACTTTATTTGTATCTTAAGGAGTTACAATTTGGGGACATGACATTCACCCTAAAAACCGCCACCAAGAGGAGTGGGGTAATAAATGAACCATTAATTTCCATCATCTTCCAGAAGATTCCTTTTCACAGACGCGTTCACACTGCTTCAACTTCTTGGACTAGTACAGCAGGCACGTTCTCGATCTGAAACTTCAAGGCTGTAACTCCTAAATTTGTTTGCATTTTGAGTTGTACGAAGCACGCTGGAGAACATCTTTTGGGTCATCGAAGGACCTCACACTTGAGAGTTATTCCTTTATTTTGTTCTTCAATCTGTCATGTTGTCAATCTTCAACACCTAGGCCTTCATCTTTTCCTCTATCCTGCACTTGAAAGATTTTCTTGTCTTGAACTTAAACATTTCTTCTCTGCCACTTGAGTAGGCCTCAACACTTCATGATTCTATTACTCTGCCATTTCTTCCAAGTACTCACTTCATGATTCTATCATCTTGGACTATTTGCTTCATGTTATCGCGCTCTGGCCTCGACGTTCACCCTGCAAAACAAGCAAGGAGAAGAGCATTAGGACACTTCATAATATAAATTCACTTCACTCACCTGATTTTCATACTTTGACTCCCAAGGTCTGAGTGATCCAGCTCCTTCCTTTAGCCAACCTTGCTTTCTTCATGATTTTTTTAACATCCGTAGGCTGGGGTATATAACACCTGTTCATCATGTTTCAATGCCTTAGACAAATTTCATCTTCCTCAAGGGTGCATTTTTTTTATAAGTGTTAGCTTCAACTGCATCTTCTTCACTTTTCCGGCTGAGGCGTTCACTCTGACATTTCATCCAACTCTGGTTCGAGCAAAATGTTTTCATCAGGAATTTGATCAAAAATTATCTAGGCATCCAACTTCAAATTCATCCACCAAGGTATTTTTATGTCAACAACACATTTTATTCCTTGCCTTAGAAAAAATTTAGATTTTCCCCTTAGAAAATTCAATATTTAAGTGCCCATCAAAAATCTCCATCTTGAAGGCTTCGGCGAACTGTGGAAGACTTTAAAATCCACTCCTCATCGCAGACGTTCAATACCTAGAAGAAAATTCCCCTCAGAAAGCGTCGAATTCATGCGTCTCCAAACGAAGGGGTTCATTTAATTTTTTGAATTTTAAACCTTAGAAAAATATTTTGCCAACAATTTTATCCTTATTCTTCACATCCGGGTGAATTTTCTTGCCTGACCTTGAAAACTCTATCAATCTCATGAAGCCGACACATTCTGACGTATCCACTGCCAATTCATTCATGCCTTAGAAAATTTTATTATCACCTCAAACTCAGGCGTATTCCTCTAGAGGTAAAAATTTCAACACTTAGAAAGTTTTTAACATTTTTCATGAGCATGGGTGCATTTAACTAGGCCCACTTCCAGCTTTCGATACTTGGAAATTTTTATCAACTCATTTTTTATTTCTACTCAACTTGAGCGCATCTGGAATGTGGTGCTTTCAATTCCCATGTTTTAGAACATTCCTACCTCCTTCATTAGTCCAGGCGCGTCTAGAGGCTCCTACTTCAAATTTAAATTACTTAGAAGAATTCTCAAACTTCTCTTTTTTCCTGGGCGCAAATGGAGGGGTGAGCCCTGAGTTTTAACACCTTAGAATATCTCTAAGCCCAACTTCTTATCTTGGGCGCAATAGCTAGTGGTGGAGGAATTTTTTATACTTAGAAACTCTTTTCAACTTGCCAGGTGAAGTGGGCGCATTTTACGAAGGGTACTTCCAGTTTGCTCAAGCCTTAGAAATATTTTTGTGCCATCATGCAAGTTGGGCGCATTTAGGTGTTGATGCTTCAAATTTCCAATACTTAACCAAATTTCCACCCTCTTTGAGTTAAGGCGCATTTGGGAGTGCATGCTGCAAGTTTTGATGACTTAGAAAATTTCCAAGTCTCCCCATTCTTCTTGGGCGCATATGGGAGGGTGTGCTTTCATTTTTCATACTTAGAATATTCTTCAAGCATTTCCCGTCAAGGTCAGGCGCATTTGAGGGTTGGTACTTCAAATTTTCATGCCTTAGTTGAATTTTCACCTCCTCCAGCTTCAAGGGCGCATTTGAAGGCCTAGCTTTCAATTTAAGAAATTTAGAAACTTTCATGATCTTCCTCTTCTTCCCAAGGCGCATTTTGGAGGTGCTACTTCCACTTTGGGTGCCTTAGAAAATTTTTGATGCTTCTTCTTCGTCAAGGCGCATATGGGGGCTTGAGCTTCCAATTTTTACACATAGAAAAATTTCTTCATGGCATCTCTTCAAACTTAGGCGCATTTTTCCCTTGGAGCTTCAAATTTCATGACTTGGAAAATTTCATCCATCTTCAGCTTCTTGGGTGCATGTGGAGGGTGGAGCTTTCAATTTGTTTTCCTTAGAAACTTTTCACTTACCCTCTCCTCAAGACTAGGCGCATATAGGTGCTCTTGCTTCAAATTTAAGAATTTTTTATCAACCCCAAGTTCAAGGGCGCATTTCAATGGGTGGGCTTTGAGTTTAACGCCTTAGTGAAATTTTCAATCACTTCCTTAACCCTAGGCGCATATCACACCTTGAACTTCCAATTTTAAGTACTTAGAGAATTTCAAGTCTTCTCATCCCTAGCAAGGCGCATATGAGACCTTGTGCTTTTAATTTTCCATACTTGGAGCCTCTCATGAGTCAAGGCGCATTCAAGGGATGGAACTTCAAATTTCACAACTCCCAAACTTTTCTAGCTACCTTTTAATTTCCATGTAATGATGGTTTTAAGTTTTGTAGAGGTATATTCCATTTATCCTAGGACATCCATATCGTGGATTGCTTCTATCCTCGGATTATTTTCAAAGATGTAATCCATCTTTTAACTCAATCTAATTTTCCCAATATAATTGGTACTAATTTCGATTATTAATCCTCATTCAATCGTGTTGGTCCCTCGAAGATATCAAATTTAATTACATACCTAATTACCAAACATGAACGTTTCTTGTTGGTTCCATTGATTCTCTTAATCATATAGGAAAGTCCCATTTTCAGCATATCCTTTTTTAGCACAAATAACAACCTCGATGTTCTACTCAGTAAAAATTCCCCACATTTCACAATAAATGAAAATGCTATGTTGTTCTGACATAACAATAGATGCTTCCCTTTGAGAGTGTATCCTCTTTTAATATAAGAGTCAATCAAAGTAGAGTCTTGTCAATATTATGACTTCATTTCTAGAGTGTAAAGTAGCTTCTTTTAACTCACTAGGTATCCCACCTATGTTTCCACTCATAGAATTTTGTAGTTCAAGTGATATACACATTTGTATGGGAAAATATCAATCTCAATATTCCCTTCCAATTCTTAGGATAGAGTCATCAATCAATGACTAGTTCGATGTTATAGGTTTCTCTATCCTATATGTCCCAATCAAGACCAAATGTACAACTCAACAAATAAGTTATTTCCAACTTATAGGTGTTTAAGAGTAGTTGAGTACATAACCCTAACACAATAGGTTAAATCTTATCCTAAGATCTCTCCCTTCATTCGAATGAACTTCTTGTCCCAATTAGGTTATTACAAACCTAGGGTTTCATTAAAGAGTAAGGTAGTGATCAAGTGATTAATCAAGTAAAGATAATTGATGGATTTGCATAGCGTCATATCCTACCTTATATTCCATTCCATCTCTATGGCTTATGGCTAAACCTTTTCATCCTCAGGTTTCTTAGCACAGTAAGCTTCAATGTCAAGTCGCTTGACAACATCGATATATTTCATAATATGTAGTATTACTACTTATGTATAGAAATAACATCGTTATCTAAATTCTCCATATAAAGTATATAGGAGTGTAGAGACACTTTCTTCCAATCACGAGTATCTTAGATCTTCCCTTGCCAATCTTATAGGCAATTGATCTTCCTTTTCATGATCAAATTATCCGCCTATCCTTTTCTAAGGCATCAATAATATCATTTGATTCTTCCAATCAAATAAATATAAGGTATGGGATGATAATAGGTCATAATCCTTGACCTTTCCAATTATCTTTCTCCAGAAAGCCCAATACCTTTTTCCTTGTGGTTATAAAATGTATGACTTAATTGTCATCACGACTTGCGAAGAAGTCATTAGTTCTCCCAACTAAGAACATAACCATGTTTTCTGTTGGATGGGGTACTTAACCCGAGCTAATCCACTCTTTTCCTTCCCCCCTTAAAGTTTCCACAACTTTCAATCTACTCAAAGTTGAACTCCTAGTAAACACTTGCTTCTTTGAAAGAATTTTGTAATTCCCTGTTGTTGGCTTTCCATTGCCTTTACCTTGCCTTATGGCATACCTCAAATATACTCTTACCCAAAGTTTGATTCATCGTTGATTTCTATCTCATAGATTTCAATAACTTGGATCATCCAACAGGAGATATTAATGAATAATCAGCAACTTTACAGGTTTAAGAGACCCTCTAATATTTCATTTCTTTTCCAATATCCTTTTTGGTAGAGGAATATCCATGTTCACAAACCTCTTTTGTTAATGTACCTTTCAACTTAGAATGTTGTTTTCCTTGCAACTTCTATTGATCTGACATATAGTGTCTTTTTGTATTCCATTTCCTTTTGGAACTTCTAAATATATGTTGGTTTTTGTTGACATGTTGGTGAGTTCAGCTTATACTCCAATCAATCTATGTTCTATCCCAACCTCTGGTCAGACTGACCTGACTTTACCACTTTAGGTTTCTTTCCTATATTCACCTTTTCAAGTGACTTAATTCCCATGCTTGGAATCCTATTCTCTCTTAACCTTTAGAGATACCAAAGTTGTTTGGACTCGTTTTCTCAAATTAAATCAAACTCCAATAATCTTATTGATTTTGGTTGGTGGAATCTTTCCCACGTCTTTGATTACTTCTTTTTGACCTATCCGGTCTTTTCTTTTTTTTCCTTGGTACTAACTTTTTCTTGCAAGATCCTATCCTTACACAAGAGTTAGATTTATGTCAAGAGTTCTCCAACCCTTGTGGATACCTCCTTCGTTGAATTTCTACTTTGATCTAATTTATTCCGATATTGCATACACAGATTCGTAGTGTTTTCTGCAAATCCAAAAGTTCTTGAATCTTACAACTATAGTTTGCTACTATAAAAGGGTTATCTCATTCCTTCTGATTGCCTTGGAGTCATAAAACTATTTCGTTGGATAAAGGTATTTACTGGTTAATCTTCCTAACCTTCCTACATATCCTAATT